>CM053026.1:289498817-289538817 GCA_028564925.1 Lithobates sylvaticus
CCTTGGTACACTAATGAGTCACATGACACCATGGAGGGAAAATGGCTAATTGGGCCCAATTTGGACATTTTCACTTAGGGGTGTACTCACTTTTGTTGCCAGCGGTTTAGACATTAATGGCTGTGTGTTGAGTTATTTTGAGGGGACAGCAAATTTACACTGTTACACAAGCTCTACACTGACTACTTTACATTGTAGCAAAGTGTGATTTCTTCAGGGTTGTCACAAAAATGTGAGGAGTGTACTCTGTGAGATACTGTATGTACATCCTAATCAATGGCTGCCTGTATTTTGGGGGGGGGGGCAGGTTTGGTGGTGTAGTGATTTTCTGGGGCGCAGGCAGAACTCTCATTTGCCATCATCCACGAGAAGCAATCTGCTTTTAAACTGTTTATTCTTCAGACTGGGACTACTGAAAATGTTTAATTTAAAGTAAACTATTGGCAAAACTTCTTTTTTTTCATTTTGGATAGAGTAAAGGAGGAATATCCTCTGTCAGTTTTATTTTCGCCATCCTGTCCCATAGCCAAACAGGAAGTGAGAGGAAATCCCTGCAAATTAAGCGAATGCCTTAGGAACCCCCAGGTCCCCAGAACTAGTATCCCCATTGGAAGATTTCCCCTCCATTACTTGTCTGGGAACAACCCAAAATGTGGGATTTTCTTTTACTTTCGATAATAGTGAACATGACTAATAGACAGCAATAAAAACTTGGCAGGTATTCTAATCCCACTGCACTTCATCCAGTACTAAAAAAAAAAAAAAGTTTTGCCTTTAGTTATACTTTAAAGTTCATAAAACAAACCTGATCATAAGAGAAATGGTTCTTATTCTTCTTTACAATAAATCAACAAACTAAAAGAACCCCACAAATGGTAATTTTCCCTACCAGAGTTAAAGTTTCAACGTTGGCACCAGAGAGGCAAAGGTAGCGAACAACTTCCAGAATACCATTATTGGCTGCCAGGTGTAACGGGGTCCGGTTATACTAGAATAAAAGAGCAATGACAACGTATGTTAGCATACTGCATAATATCAGGGCTGAGATATGCATACTTACATTTGTACAAGCTAGACCAATTTAACTGTGCAATAAGATTCAAACCTAAACGTCAGCTTTAAGACCACCAATCAACAAGGTCTGCAAATGGTCAGTTACTCAATTTATTATTTGATAAAACAAGGATTAAATGAAGAATTTTATTTATAAATAAGCAAGGAAAAGATCACCAATGGGGGAAAAAACAGGTTTCTGGAAAAATGATTTTCCAGTGGTCATTTTTAACCGCTTCCCGACTGCCCCATGTACATATACGTGTGCAGAATGGCACGGGCAGGCAAAATCCTGTATATAAACGTGATTTTGCATTTGCCTGCCCGTGGATATCTGCACTAGCTGGATCCTTCCTCATGGTGCCCGGTAAAGTGGCTTTTTCTATATGCAGTGATGTCACAACTTTTAAAATATGAGCTTAATATTAACACTCAACATATGCTGAATAATTTGCTTGTTTTCAATACAGTAAAAAGTGAAGAAGTATGCAAAAGATTTTCACCCTTCAGCCTTAAAGTGATTGCAAGTCTCTGAAATGAAAAATGAACAAAGCATATCCTTCTACATTATGCACTTGCCTCTATACAAAAGCACCTAGTGTGTTTTCCGTCTTCCATCTCATTTCTCTGCTATCTGCAGGAGTCTCTTCTGAGAGTCTGCAATAGACAATCTCAGGAGAGGGATCTGGCCCCCTCCAGCACACAGCAGGTGATTTACAGCCTTCAGCTGTGTAGAGGGGTGTGCGTCTATTCTGTCCACTCAGGTCTCAGATTACACTTAGCTCCTTGCTCTATGCTGTTCAGCGTGGCATCAGATCCCTGCCCCCTGCTTTCAGTTGTTGAGAAATGCTGTTAAAATCTGTAATTTGAATGGCTGTAATGAAGAAGATGCTGCAGCTAAACAGGCACCACTTATGTGGCAGGACTTGTTTCATCTCTTTGTATTACCTGAGGCTAGTCACGTCACTGGGTATATGTAAGGCAGGGGTCTTCAAACTTTCTAAACAAAAGGGACAGTTTACTGTCCTTCAGACGTTAGTGGGACTGGAGTGAGGCCAGTAGGAGTAGACAATATCCTGGCATCGGTAACCATGCCCCATCGTTGGTGTCAGCGAGAGGAATAGCGCCCCCATCGTTGGTGTCAGCGAGAGGAATAGCGCCCCCATCGTTGGTGTCAGCGAGAGGAATAGCGCCCCCATCGTTGGTGTCAGCGAGAGGAATAGCGCCCCCATCGTTGGTGTCAGCGAGAGGAATAGCGCCCCCATCGTTGGTGTCAGCGAGAGGAATAGCGCCCCCATCGTTGGTGTCAGCGAGAGGAATAGCGCCCCCATCGTTGGTGTCAGCGAGAGGAATAGCGCCCCCATCGTTGGTGTCAGCGAGAGGAATAGCGCCCCCATCGTTGGTGTCAGCGAGAGGAATAGCGCCCCCATCGTTGGTGTCAGCGAGAGGAATAGCGCCCCCATCGTTGGTGTCAGCGAGAGGAATAGCGCCCCCATCGTTGGTGTCAGCGAGAGGAATAGCGCCCCCATCGTTGGTGTCAGCGAGAGGAATAGCGCCCCCATCGTTGGTGTCAGCGAGAGGAATAGCGCCCCCATCGTTGGTGTCAGCGAGAGGAATAGCGCCCCCATCGTTGGTGTCAGCGAGAGGAATAGCGCCCCCATCGTTGGTGTCAGCGAGAGGAATAGCGCCCCCATCGTTGGTGTCAGCGAGAGGAATAGCGCCCCCATCGTTGGTGTCAGCGAGAGGAATAGCGCCCCCATCGTTGGTGTCAGCGAGAGGAATAGCGCCCCCATCGTTGGTGTCAGCGAGAGGAATAGCGCCCCCATCGTTGGTGTCAGCGAGAGGAATAGCGCCCCCATCGTTGGTGTCAGCGAGAGGAATAGCGCCCCCATCGTTGGTGTCAGCGAGAGGAATAGCGCCCCCATCGTTGGTGTCAGCGAGAGGAATAGCGCCCCCATCGTTGGTGTCAGCGAGAGGAATAGCGCCCCCATCGTTGGTGTCAGCGAGAGGAATAGCGCCCCCATCGTTGGTGTCAGCGAGAGGAATAGCGCCCCCATCGTTGGTGTCAGCGAGAGGAATAGCGCCCCCATCGTTGGTGTCAGCGAGAGGAATAGCGCCCCCATCGTTGGTGTCAGCGAGAGGAATAGCGCCCCCATCGTTGGTGTCAGCGAGAGGAATAGCGCCCCCATCGTTGGTGTCAGCGAGAGGAATAGCGCCCCCATCGTTGGTGTCAGCGAGAGGAATAGCGCCCCCATCGTTGGTGTCAGCGAGAGGAATAGCGCCCCCATCGTTGGTGTCAGCGAGAGGAATAGCGCCCCCATCGTTGGTGTCAGCGAGAGGAATAGCGCCCCCATCGTTGGTGTCAGCGAGAGGAATAGCGCCCCCATCGTTGGTGTCAGCGAGAGGAATAGCGCCCCCATCGTTGGTGTCAGCGAGAGGAATAGCGCCCCCATCGTTGGTGTCAGCGAGAGGAATAGCGCCCCCATCGTTGGTGTCAGCGAGAGGAATAGCGCCCCCATCGTTGGTGTCAGCGAGAGGAATAGCGCCCCCATCGTTGGTGTCAGCGAGAGGAATAGCGCCCCCATCGTTGGTGTCAGCGAGAGGAATAGCGCCCCCATCGTTGGTGTCAGCGAGAGGAATAGCGCCCCCATCGTTGGTGTCAGCGAGAGGAATAGCGCCCCCATCGTTGGTGTCAGCGAGAGGAATAGCGCCCCCATCGTTGGTGTCAGCGAGAGGAATAGCGCCCCCATCGTTGGTGTCAGCGAGAGGAATAGCGCCCCCATCGTTGGTGTCAGCGAGAGGAATAGCGCCCCCATCGTTGGTGTCAGCGAGAGGAATAGCGCCCCCATCGTTGGTGTCAGCGAGAGGAATAGCGCCCCCATCGTTGGTGTCAGCGAGAGGAATAGCGCCCCCATCGTTGGTGTCAGCGAGAGGAATAGCGCCCCCATCGTTGGTGTCAGCGAGAGGAATAGCGCCCCCATCGTTGGTGTCAGCGAGAGGAATAGCGCCCCCATCGTTGGTGTCAGCGAGAGGAATAGCGCCCCCATCGTTGGTGTCAGCGAGAGGAATAGCGCCCCCATCGTTGGTGTCAGCGAGAGGAATAGCGCCCCCATCGTTGGTGTCAGCGAGAGGAATAGCGCCCCCATCGTTGGTGTCAGCGAGAGGAATAGCGCCCCCATCGTTGGTGTCAGCGAGAGGAATAGCGCCCCCATCGTTGGTGTCAGCGAGAGGAATAGCGCCCCCATCGTTGGTGTCAGCGAGAGGAATAGCGCCCCCATCGTTGGTGTCAGCGAGAGGAATAGCGCCCCCATCGTTGGTGTCAGCGAGAGGAATAGCGCCCCCATCGTTGGTGTCAGCGAGAGGAATAGCGCCCCCATCGTTGGTGTCAGCGAGAGGAATAGCGCCCCCATCGTTGGTGTCAGCGAGAGGAATAGCGCCCCCATCGTTGGTGTCAGCGAGAGGAATAGCGCCCCCATCGTTGGTGTCAGCGAGAGGAATAGCGCCCCCATCGTTGGTGTCAGCGAGAGGAATAGCGCCCCCATCGTTGGTGTCAGCGAGAGGAATAGCGCCCCCATCGTTGGTGTCAGCGAGAGGAATAGCGCCCCCATCGTTGGTGTCAGCGAGAGGAATAGCGCCCCCATCGTTGGTGTCAGCGAGAGGAATAGCGCCCCCATCGTTGGTGTCAGCGAGAGGAATAGCGCCCCCATCGTTGGTGTCAGCGAGAGGAATAGCGCCCCCATCGTTGGTGTCAGCGAGAGGAATAGCGCCCCCATCGTTGGTGTCAGCGAGAGGAATAGCGCCCCCATCGTTGGTGTCAGCGAGAGGAATAGCGCCCCCATCGTTGGTGTCAGCGAGAGGAATAGCGCCCCCATCGTTGGTGTCAGCGAGAGGAATAATGCTCCATTGTTGGTGTCAGTGAGAGGAATAATGCTCCATTGTTGGTGTCAGTGAGAGGAATAGTGTCCCACTGTTGGTGTCAGTGGCAGGGATTATGCCCCATTGTTAATGTCAGTGGGAGGAATAGTGCTCAGGAGGTCCGAATAAAGGCAAGCAAAGGGCCGCAGTTTGGTAACTACTGATTTAAGGGTTTAAATCATCTAAAGAGATTGCTTTTCATGAGAGTTATTAAAAAGCAGTCATTAGAATAA
Source organism: Lithobates sylvaticus (assembly GCA_028564925.1). Taxonomy (NCBI): domain Eukaryota; kingdom Metazoa; phylum Chordata; class Amphibia; order Anura; family Ranidae; genus Lithobates; species Lithobates sylvaticus. Next base: position 289,504,019 of record CM053026.1, read on the forward strand.
TTACTACAAATAGTATGATAATCATATGCTCACTGAATTAAAGGTAAAATCTATCTATCTATCTATGGCTAGACTACACTCGTCACCTGGCAATTCTTGGAGGGAGAATGACAAAATTATTTTATTGTGTTCAAAGTAGAACTAGTTGTAGAAAGGATGACACAATCTTGCTACAACTGAAACTTTGTAGCTGTCAGAAAGTAGTCTTGTAGTTTTATCAAGATACCAAACCTTACATTCTACAGTAAAGTATTTTTTAACAGCAAAACACATTGCAAGGCAAACTGACTAGAAAAAGACCACCAAAATTGCTTCACCAAGGTTCTCTAACAGAGGTCTACAATTAGATCCACTGTATTCTAGATACTGATCAACCCTTTAAGTAAACCTATCAAAAACCTGGGAAATGTTGACTGAAGATAAAAACAATGAATAAGTAGAAGAAAAGTCCCAGGAAAAACTAAGATGTCCATAGATGTGCAGATTCAAAATTCTGTCCTGATTATTTTGACATGTGGCTTTCACTTAAGGTAGCCTCTGCTTATGCATTTGTTCCGCATACACTCAGCTGAAACTGGCTCAGTTTTGCAACTTTAATTGTAAATCTGTGCAAAAAACATCTTCCCAATACATGCAAATATCTCCATGTTTTGTCCCTGTGAATATGCTGCAAGTACAGAAAAATACCAGCTGATCCTGCCATAAATCCAGTGAGCTACTCCACATTCTACTGCACTGAAATACCAAGTGGTATTGTCAACCCTGCCCAGTTCACCACTGTGAGCAACAGAACACCATCCCCATGCTATAAAGATAATGCAAGGGGTGGTGTTCTGTATTGCATCAGAAGTGAGCGTGTTGTGTGGTGTAAGATGTGCCAAGTAAGATTAGCTATGTCCTGCACAACAACAACCTGGAAAAAAAACTCAACTGACTTGTAATAATTAAAAAATGACTACTGGACATATGTTTGACATGTAAATGAAAAATACCTACACTAAGACACAAAAATGGATACGCTTGACTCGCCACGTATTTATAGTAATAAACTAAATAAAAAAAAAAAAAAATACAAAAATTACAATAAAAAAATAAAATGAAAAGAGGCTGCCATGCATACAATTATATTGCCTTAACTATTTACAGAAAGCAACTGGGCCTTAATTCAACTCCTACAGAGCCCAGCTAGCCTGCAGTAACAATGAGTGTGATTAATAAATTATACATGATCAATTAACCTGCAGAAAATAGAAAAAAATATATTGGTTAAAGACCAGATTTTAGAATAGCTTCCATTGGCAAGTGCAATAGTTGTTGTAGAAACAAGAACAACATGGTCTATTATACTGGGCAATGGTCATTGTCTGATTAGCCTACAAATAATTATAGGTACATTTTTTTAAATAGAGGACAATTTTGCTGTAGATATTTGGGGGCATTTTTAAATACTAGCTTGATCCATAAATATTTAGCATTATTGTTATCAGTAGCTCACCTTGTTAGTAATATCCAAATTACAGTTCGCTTCACAAAGTGCCATTACAATAGGAACATTGCCATCTTTGCAGGCGACATGAAGTGGCGTGTTACCATGGCGATCCTGGAAGTCTACATAGCACCCCTGATTGATCAAGGTTTTAACTACTTCCATCTGACATCTTCTTACCGCAAGGTGCAGGGCTATGTGACCATCCTGGAAGAGGTTAACAGAAAAACATTCACATTTACGTATTACAGTCTCTTTTTCTTGTATGCGTATGGCCACTAACATCTACCAGAACTGTAAAACTTTGAGTTCCTTTGGTAGTAATAATTTTCATGACATGATGCACATTTTTCCTATAATATTTTTTTAGCTTGAAAGGGGCCAAAACAAAATAGACCTAGAAAAATATTCTGATCCCAAGCTAGATAATGTTGTATATACAGTGGCAATAAGGTTTGCTGTACATGCTGGGGAAAAGTAATCCAACTATCGTCAATAATATTTTAGAGAGGAAAAAGGAAAGGAATTTTGATACTTTAACGTACACCTGTGCCCAGATTAAGAATATGTAAATAGTTTTATATACATAAAGGATAAGTTCACCATTAAACAAAAAATAATAAATGCTAATTTTTTTGCAGGTAAAAAAAATGTGCATTTACTATTTTTGCTTTAGGAGCCTGGAAAGCAATGCACCAGTGACCAAGCAAGAAAGACAAAACAGGAAGCGCCATCTGAGTGTAGTATTAAAAACAAACAATCGGTTTAAATTACAAGAATAGGAACACTCACAAGAAGGTGGTATAAAATAGGCTCATCTGGTGCAAGGGGGGCTGCTCTTATCCATCCCACGAACATGGCTGGATGGCGTTCTGTAGTCACAGAGAAGCCGTAAGAGCCACCGTGAAACGCAGGGTGGATGTGATGTCACCGGAGGCGGGAGGCAGCCGAGATAGAGATAGAGATAGAGATAGAGATAGAGATAGAGATAGAGATAGAGATAGAGATAGAGATAGAGATAGAGATAGAGATAGAGAGAAATATGGGGGTAGAACAGGCTTATCTCTGAGGACAGCTGCCATCACTTACCATATACTGGACTTATGGACTCTTAAGTTTTGTTAAAGGACTGTTTTATATCTCATGATCTCATGATGCCCATGTGTACAATGGTTCACCTATAGGGCCTTGAGTGTTCATGGACACACTGTGGTTTGCACCAATTTCTTCCATTTTCTTCTGTTTGCACCAGTGATCAGCAGATCGCTGATGCCATGAAGGTCTTCTGCAAACTGTCAGTGTAAGCCGTTTGCCCTCGTACGGGCAGGCAGTTTCAAAATGACATGAAGAATCAAACTACCAACAGTGCCGTGGTAGTTAATAGAGATCTACAAGCTGACAGTCACAAAGGTTGTTGGTACTTGTAGTTCATTGATTCACAGCAGTTTGAACTGCCCACATGGCTGCATTCTTTGAATTGCAGAGGCGAGTACGGGGAGAAGCCACAAGGAGAGGGGCCTGGTGCTGAACATTCCAAATATGGGTGTAACATGTAATATGTTCAGAAAGGTGAACTTATCCTCTAACATAGGCCATGTCCAGTCCAATCAGCAAGGGATTTATTTACTGATCCGCTGCTGAATTAGAGCAAAACAGAGGTCACTTTTTAATTTTTAGCGACATCCATTTTACTTAATTTTTTTGCTGCACGTAAATACTGGAGCCATTTTAGACAGGCAGGCAGTGTAAACATTATCGCATCTGTTTACATCCTAGATTAGTTATGTTTAGGCCTGAAAAACAGAAAAACGGACACAGAACTTTGCCATTTTCTTTGAACCTGGACACACTGGGAGGTAATCAGACGCGTCTATTTACATCCAGCTGCTCAGAGACTAACATGAAGCTTTCGATCAGATTACTTGAAAAACTGGCAGATGCACCCGATTGGACTGCTTGTGTGAAAGGGGCCTAAAAGAGCTCAAAAAACAGCAATCTTTGACCCTTCTAGGTGACTGAAACACCTGCTGTTTGTTTACATTAGAAGGCTGCCAAGATTCGGGGGCAGGTCCTTTTCACACAACCGCTCCAATCCAATAAAAAACTGATAGGCGGACCTGATTGGACAGTCCATTCACCCCTATGGACGTGCGGGTGTAAACGAACGTGTGTCCATTTACACCTGCCTATCTCCAATCTGATCTGGAGAGCAGTCAGCTGTAAACAGACACCTCCTGAATACCTGTCATCTGCTCCTATGCTGTGGTGGATCGCTTTTCAGAGATCGCCTTAATTGTAAACAAATCGCGTTTTATGAACTTTAAAACAAGCCCTTCTTTATCTTCATATTTTTGTAAGCATTGTGACAAGTGCTATTAAATATTCATTCAGCAATCTGGACACAGGTTCACTTTAAGGAAAATAACACATACAAACACAGGAGAACCGGATTACTGAACAAACAAAAAATATAAACATAAAAAAAAAAGGAATGATCACAATCTCTCAATAAATAAAAAACGGGGATAATGTCTAACGCTGAATAAGATATGAAGGGCCCGTCTACATTTTCTTCCTTCCCTTTTGTTAAGTGATCTAATATGTTACATTCTCATAATAAATATTCATTCAGTCCTGAAAACGGCTCCCGTAAGTAACAGACTGATACAAGGAGGATATTTTGACAAGCTACTTCTCTTCAGTTACACTGTGCCGTGCTGAGTTTTGCTATAAAACAACAGCTTGAGTGCAGTGGGGTACCAGGCTTTATGGTGTAATATATAACATTCACAGAGATACGGTGGACACAGCTAAATAATGAAGGAGCTGATTTATGAAGTGCTAATGTTAGAAATATTACTCAGCGCCTGGACTTTCATTCAACATCCAATCATGCAGAGAGCAGGCAAGCTTGTAATTTTATCTGATTTTCCATCCAAAGAATATGAAATGCTATGCTGAACCAAACCGTGTAGGTAAAAATTGCACACAAAAATTGGCATTTACATCCTACCGAGAATTCTCTGTTATATTTTAATATTTTACTAGTGGGGTTTCATATTGAGGAATTGCAGGTTACTAACTGCCGATTAGGTGTTTGAGAAGATGTTATTTGCAGGCCTAAATGGCCCTAGATCGCCAAAGTGTGTAATTTGTGACGGCGGGAATCATTCACCTTGTCGGTTGCATCAAGGTCGGCTCCATGTTCAGTCAGGCACTCCACAATATCATGGTATCCTCTGGCAGAGGCTGTGAGGAGCGGCGTCTCGCCTTCTCGATTACGAATGTTGACATTGCAGCCAGCCTGGCACAGAGCTTTAGCCACAGGATAGTAGCCATGCCAAGAAGCACAATGCAATGGGGTTTCGGCTTCCTGGAAAGGAACGTTACATTAATCATTGCATTTTTTCCTAGTTGTAACAAGAGATCCAGAGTGAAACTCTAGCTAAAACTTTTCCACTTACAACCTATATAAAAAGTTTAAATTGTTCTTTTATGTCTTGAGGAAATTTGCTAGTTCTTGGGTGGTAAACAGGACAGGACGGGATAAGAAATCGCTCCAATTGGAACACACATAAATGAAAGTACTTTGTTGGAAACGCAGTTAATTTTTTCATTGCCATCTCCCCCCATAGAGGAGATTCTTCCGACACAACCAAAGCCTTAAAAAGGGTTCTGCCCCATGTCCCTCCCATTTGGTAGCTTATTTTTAGTGACTGACCAAACTCAGTAATTTGAAACAATTAGCCATATGAGCTACATAGGGCTACAAAACTGATAAACATTGTTATAGGTAGCTGCCAGTGTCCACTTTTGTAATGCATTAGTGCAACGCACGCTCGCTACATGAGGAGGAGCTAATACTTTAGCTTCCCATCAGGCTCTTCCCACACAACTCCAAAACATCTCAGCTGCTGCACTGTCTATGTGACAGTCCCAGAGTCTACTGATATTTATGTGAACCTGGGTCAGCAGGTCTAAAAAGTGTGTAACTAAACCGAACTCTAAACCTACTCTCAGCCACATTCTAAGCCCAATCTATCTAGCCCTGCAAAGAAAAAAAATCCCTATACTTACCTGTTTTGCAGCCACTCCGGTCCAGTCCCAGGTTTAGCTGTCAACAGCGGCTTTAGTGTGTAGGAGAGGCAGCCAACGGAAGCCTCATAATAACTCTATGGGTAGTGTCACTTTTCAGGCATTTCCCAGCCGTTGTTGGCTTTCTCCCGCACACAGAGACTGGACCGGAGTGGCTACAGAACAGGTAAATATAGTAATTTTTTTCTTTAGAGGGCTAGATAGCTTAGGCTTAGCCTGTGGCTGAGAGTAGGTTTAGAGTTAGGTTTTGCCGTTACTTCTACTTTAAATTTAAGCTTCATGCTGGTGGTTGACCTGCATCTTTGCCAACCCCCCCCCCCCCCAAACTGCAAATGCAGTCATCTAGGGGTATGTAGGCTGCAGCCATGATGCTTTGCATCCCAGGATGGCAAAAATGATCACCCTCCCATCGTGTTCGGTGAATCGCAACCCATCGAAATGAGTGGGGTTGGGGGCAGTAGGAGTAAAAACAAGTGGAGAGGAGGCAACATTCTTTTTTCACTGCCTGTCAAACACCATTTGAATAGCAATCCACTATGGATCACTCTTCAAAAGGGCAACACTTGTCTAAATTAGCCCTCACTGTGTGAACTTGCAATATGATGCCATTAAGATCAGCAAGGCTCCTGAACTGAACACAATGGGGTTGATTTACTAAAACTGGAGAGTGCAAAATCTGGTGCAGCTCTGCCCAGAAACCAATCGGCTTCCTTTTTTTTTTTTTTTTCTCAAAGCTTAATTGAACAAGCTGAAGTTAGAAGCCGATTGACTACCATGCACCACGATTTAGCAATCTCCAGTTTTCGTAACTCAACCTCTATGCACTGACCATTCAGTATGCTGAAAGAAACAGCAGCCATCTGCTAGGAAACTTGTTTGTACACCAACATGCAAAGTGAATGTCAATCCAAAAGTCCTTATTTTTATCGTTTTGGATAGAGGGGGAAATGTTTAGTGAACCTTTGTCAGGTTTCTACTGCTGTTCAAAGCTCCATTACAGAGATTTACTTACTTCCTGACCTGCTGCAGTTTTATTGCACAGAAGTTATGAAAAAACAGCAACACAGACAGCAACTTTTTAGAGGAAAGCTTGAACCCCTGTTAGATTTTAAATTTCTGTTACAGTTTTTTCCTTACTTCCTGTCTGACAAAATGTTGCCAACAGACCAGAAAAGTGAAATCGCTCTAATGAAGCCTTGATTAACATTAAAAACCTGATGGAGGTTCCAACACGTCCTTGCGCTTTCTAAAAATAAAAAAATAATTTTTTTGGCTTGACAGATACTTTAAATACATAGATGCCGTGGATCATCAGTTTACATTGCAAATCATTAGCTATCCAATTCACAAGACATGATAAAAAAAGCAGGAAGTGTTATAATTAATTGCATATAAATGGCAGCTTGTGTACTAGCCCTGCACTTTATATTGGTAAAAACATCACTGTGTTTAGTACAAAAACAAAATGCTGCTGTATGCGTTCTAAACAGACCTTTGCAGGCATTGTACAAAATCCAAGGAGCTTATTATTTTTCCAACATAAAAACTCCCTGCGACACCATACAACTGATCCATTTGTGTGGAAACGTTTTTGCAAAAGGGTCCCCTGTGCCTCTTTCATGCATATAAAGACATTAGCTCTTATTCATAGTGTGTCACGGAAAAAAGCTTGCGTCTCCCACTCAAAGCACTGTTCGTGGGCCTCAACTCAAAAGCACTGTTCCCACTAAAGCAGATAAATGTGCATTGGGGTGCCATAAGACTCATCACACAGTTAAGCAGTGGAAAAGGGAAGGAAAGCCTCCTTGACGACAAGAAGTAAAATACATAGGGACAGAATTACATTGTTAATTAAAACTGTTATTTAAATTAACTCTTTGTTGGAAAAGTTTGTTATTTTAATATTCCCTTAACATTATATGTAACAGAAGGAGGCAATATTTTAAATTTGGATATTTACACTGGCCATACAGTATACAATTTTCTTATTCAATTTCCTTTAGATTATCTTCAAATGTGTAGTGCAAGGGCCTTTCTGATTGCATACACATTAAAAGTGTTTAGGTTTGACCTCATATTACAGTGGGGAAAATTATTTGATCCCCTGCAGATTTTGTAAGCTTGTCCACTTACAAAGAAATTTGAATTGTCTATAATTTTTTTTATCATAGGTGTATTTTAATAAATAGAGACAGAATGTCAACCAAAAACCCAGAAAATCACATAAAGCAAATGCTATAAATTTAGTTGCAGTTGAGTAAAAGAGTATTTGATCCCCAAGAAAAACAAGACTTAGTTGGTGGAGAAACTCTTGTTGGAAAGCACAGGGTTAAGATGTTTCTTGTAGTTGGTGACCAGGTTGCAAACATCTCAGGATGGATTTTGGTCCACTCTTCTTTACAGATCTTCTCTAAATCCTTAAGGTTTCTTGTCTGTCTCTGCAACTCAAAGTTTTAGTTCCCTCCATAAAATTTCTATAGGATTAAGGTCTGAAGACTGACTAGGCCACTCCATGACCTTAATGTGCTTCTTCTTGAGCCACTCCTTTGTTGCCTTGGCGGTACGTTTTGGGTCATTGTCATGCTGGAAGACCCATCCACAAACCCATCATTAGTGTTCTGGCTGAGGGAAGAAGGTTCTCATCCAAGATTTTACAATACATGGCCCCTCAATGTGGCAAAGCTGGCCTGTACCTTTAGCAGGGAAACAGCCCCAAAGCATAATGTTTCCACCACCATACTTGACTGTGGGGTGGGTGTTTCTAAGGTCATAAGTCAGCATTTTTCGTCCTCTAAACATAGAGAGTCTAATTTAATGCCAAAGAGCTCATATTTGGTCTCATCTGACCACAGCACTTTCTTCAAATCCTTCTCCGAATCATTTAGATGTTCATTGGCATGACTTTACATGTGCCTTGAGGAGGGGGACTCTTGAGGGGGAAAATTCTGACTAGGAACCCTAAAAACACCATCCCTACAGTCAAGCATGGAGGTGGAAAGATTATGCTTTGGTGCTGTTTTTCTGCTAAAGGTACAGACTGATTTTACCACAATGAGGGGCCAATGGACGAGGCCATGTATGGTAAAATCTTGGATGAGGACCTTCTACCCTCAGCCAGAACACTGAAGCTGGGTCGTGGATGGGTCTTTCAGCATGATAATGACCCAAAATATACCAAGGCAACAAAGGAGTGGCTCAAGAAAAAGCACATTAAGGTCATGGAGTGGCCTAGCAAGTCTCCAGAACTTAATCCTATAGTAAATTTATGGAGGTAGCTGAAATTGAGTTGCCAAGCGACAGCCAAGAAACCATAAGAATTTAGAGAAGATCTGTAAAGAAAAGTGGACCAAAATCCCTTTTAAGATGTGTGCAAACCTGGTCACTAACTACAAGAAACGTTTTACCTCTGTGCCTGGCAACAAGGGTTTCTCCACTAAGTACTAAGTCATGTTTTGCTTGAGGATCAAATACTTATTTTACTCACTGAACTGCAACTCAATTTATAACATTTGTATCATGTGTTTTTCTGCATTTGTGGTGGATATTCTGTCTCTATCATTTAAAATACACCTAAGATAAAAATGTTATTTCTTCATTTCTTTGTAAGTGGGCAAACTTACAAAATCTTCAGGGGATCAAATAATTATTTTTCCCACTGTATATAATTTTGGTAAATCTAAAAGGAAAACTGTACAAGAAAATTGTATAATGTATGGCCAGCCTAATACCATCTAGAAACACATACATACCTTGTCCTGAATGTCTGGATTTGATCCAATACTGCACAAATACTGGATGACCTCCACATGACCATAGCGAGCTGCGACATGCAGGGCTGTTTCCCCAGACTACAAATATAAAAAAAGTCAGAAAATGTTAAAAAGAAACATAAAATGTTGAACTTTATAGGCAATAAAAAAAGAAGAAAAAAAAGAAAACACGTCATAGACGTAAAACAGCATATGTGCAAGCTAAGATAAGGAGTATATGGATGTCCAATCTGTAGTATTCCAAACTTCAGAGATCGTACCTACAGTTTCCACCTTACTTTAAATTCTACCTTTTCCTTCGCATTTATTGCTCTGTAACAATTGCCCATCTCCAACAAAATTTAGTAAGTAGGTAATGTAACACAACAAAAGTGACCTGTGACCAGAATATACATAGTAAAGTATTTACATATTCTGAACAAGTATTAAAATAACTTTAAAACAAGCCCTTATTCACCTCCGTAGCTATAAGCATTGTGAAGAAGTTTGTTTGCAAATTTCACAACAAAGGCACTAAACTTTTTTTTTTTCTATTACTTTCTACTGCAGCAGAATTCTTATGTAAGTTTAAGGAGAGGCGAATGTAAACAGACATGCATTTTACCGTCAAGTTCGTCTAGGTCTGAAGAAAAAAAAAAAACTAACAAAAAAAACCAGGAAAAAGTCTGCATCCTTTTTAATTTTTTCGGACCTAAACATGATGGATCAGAAGTTAAAGGATGTAAACAGATGTGTGCCTTTTTACATCCGACTGTCTGTAGATCCAACATGAGTCTGTTATACTATACTGTTTGGCTCTAATTCAGCAAGGAATCTGTTCACTGATCTCTTGCTAATTCGAACAGACATGACTCCTGTGAAAGGGCCCTAAGCTGTTAAAACTGACTGAAATCGACTAGTCTTTGTTGTGATCTTTAAAGCCGCAAAAATTTTTTTTTATCTCTTGCAGCAAGTCTGTGTCCAACACTGCAATGGTTTAATAGCTTTTTTTGGCCAGGGGAGAAGAGAAAGATTTACTTACCTGATCCTCCACTCCCCTGGCAGCTGGTGCTCCCCCACGATTCGGTGGTGTCCTGTGCCTTGGTGTCCTCACGTCCAGAGCAGAGCTTTGGACTCTGCTCTGGTCTTGATGACGCCAGGACCCTAGACTGTTAGAACATGGGGGTGCAGAAGCTGCAACGACTGATCTAGCTGCAGGGAGAAACAGAGGATTGGATTAAAAATATTCCTTTTTTTGCTCTCCTAGATAAATGAGAAATTAACCCTTGCAGTGCGTGCCCAGCCACACTGCAAAGGACAAGTTTTTTATTTGCCTGGTGTCAGGCTTTAAGTTTAAACTACTTCACATTACATGCAGCTAGATAGGTCATGGCTTGTTTTAAGCCTTTTCACTGTTTTCGAAGAATATGTTCATAGCGCACTTTAAAGGTGGGGCCATCGGCTTAAAGTATGCATTGTGACAGCAGAAAAGGCGAGGTGATTGATAGATGCTATGTGTCACCTCAAATACGTTTGTATGTAGGAAACCAAGGTGGAATCCGGTCTGGGTTTTCCCGGGCCTCCTTGGCAGGGTTGGTTCCGAACTAGATTTTGAGTTCCACTGTATAAATAAGAAAGGACTGGAGCAAGAGGTTGCTCTAGCCTGGGACTCAGGAAAGTGAATACCTCAGCGAGCTACATGTGGACATTACTCTGTAAGAGAACGGAAAATGTTTGTTTTTGGTTGGTGACTGGGAGAAGCCCTTCACCTGCGAAATAGGAACCTGTAATGTTTCGTGAGTTCCTGGGTGGCATGGATTTAATTTGTTTTGTTTGTTTCAATGCCACCTTTTAAATAAAAACTGGCTACAAGTCAGACTTAAGAAAAGACCTACCATTTGGACTGCCTTTTTCCGAGGAAAGGTGATCCCCAACTGAGCTAATCCCCACAGTGTGTAAACCCTAACAATGAACTTATCTGCACACTTTTGGTTTTCAAATATATCATTCAATGTGTTTTGGTAGCCATGTTTAATAAGTACAAAAAGTATCTGCTAATCTTGCCAGGACTCTTGTGAGCTGATAACTTCCTATGACCTCTTCCTGTGTACAAGAAGGGGTTTTGGAAGAGATGAGAAAAGGTCTGTGTTCTTTGCAATCCATCAGAAATGAAGTAGGCAGGGCTGACACCACAATCCAATGAATTTAGAGCTCAAAATACATTGGTTTGTCATGTCAAATAGAAGGAAGGAGCACACCATATTTCTGGCAAATCAACAGTTATTTTTAGGTACTTGCAGTGTGTTTAAAGGAATCTTACATTTTGCCATGACATATGCTTTAGTGCAATTTGTCTAAATATACTAACCCTTTTCAAATGCCATAATATCTGAACAAATAGGTTACAATATTCTTTCCAGTCTAGTGTACATGCAGAGGTGACAGTTTAGTACTTGAGTCTGAAGTGAGCATTTAAACACCGTCACAATAACAATTATATGAAGTACGAAATAACTGGAGCAATTTGTTAATCAGAAATTATACCTTATCCTTAACATCCAAGGGACAATTCTTTTGATGGAGGAATTTCAATGTCTCAACATGACCATGCCGAGAGGACCAATAAAGTGCGTTGGATCCAGCCTAAGAGAACATGGGAAAACAAAAGAAAAAGTGTTTCAGTCTCAATAAGGGTAAATATATTCAACACACACACACTGCCATACAGCCTTTAATCAAGGAAAAGTTGGAAGAACACATTTTTGTAGAACAATACAGACCTTATCCAGCACATCAATGTGTGCCCCACGTTTAATCAGTAACTCCAGCATTTGAATGTTTCCACAGCCTGCAGCAATTAATAGTGGAGGAGTGCCATGCTGAAAAACAACCAATGCAAAGGGATGAGAAAACTGTACTCTACATCACAAACCTGATCCACAATTGTCATTTCTAAAGGCTACATACAGTACAATAGCCAATACCTAAAATTAGCTATGTTTTGCACTAAATAGCCAGTGGGAGCCCCACTAAGGATTTGGACAGTATACTTAGGTGGCTAGCTGACTGACTAGAGAAACATATCTCATATTCCTTTTTTTCCAGAGATGAGAATTGATGTAAACCAAGATTATGCACTTTAGATAGTGAGTATTAGACGAAGCCTAGGTGGTTGTTAACCTAAAGTAAACCTGCTATGTAAGAAACGTGGAGGCTGCCATTGCAGAAAACGTCTTCTGGAGGTGATAGTTACATGGCAGTCACTTGCTCTTGTAATAATACTTCGTAGTCATCGACCTAAAGAAACTGCAGATAAGTACTTTTGGCTTTCTCTCTTATATCGTTTTTTGTGCAAACAAATATTACTGTAAAAAAATGAATTTCAAATAGAAATCTCATTCATGTGCTACAGTATAAGGTGTTTTTAAAAGGTAAACTCTTATAACCCTTTCACGTATGTGTGTTACCAAAAGCAATGCAATGCGCACCAAGGTGTCAACAGGTCCTCAAAAGCAGTGATATGAAGTTCTTCAGACCTAGTACCATTGCCCACTCCTGAGGCAAGATGCATCCCAACAATAGGATTGTGTACTACTACACTTTAGATTAACAAAAAAGTTCTGGTTATTAGGGGGATTGTGATAATGGTCGTGATCCTGTGTTTAAACACTCTCATAGGGAGGATAGACAGTGTAGGATATTTTTTAACAGCTTCCTTTCCTGCCCATAGTCAAATGACGTCCGCAGGAGGGATCTCCCATCCTGGGCGGGCATCATATGACGTCCTCGGCTTCCTGGCCGTCTAGGGGGCATGCACGCCCACCTTATAACTCAGGAGCCGATGTGGGTGCCCAGTAGGCGCGATGTCCGCCGGGCACCCGCGATTGCCGGTAACAGAGCAGAGACGTGGATCTGTGTGTGTAAACACACAGATCCACGTTCTGTCAGGGGAGAGGAGGCCAATCGTGTGTTCCCAGTACAGAGGAACACTGATCGGTCTCCTCACCTTGTGAATCCCCTCCCCCTACAGTTAGAATCACTCCCTAGGCAGAACAGTTAACCCCAGTTAACCCCCTTGATCGCCCCCTAGTGTTAACTCCTTCCCTGCCAGTGACATTTATACAGTAATCAGTGCACTTTTATAGCACTGATTGCTGTATAAATGTGAATAGTCCCAAAATAGTGTCAAAAGTGTCCGATATATTGCAATGTCACAGTCATGATAAAAATCGCAGATCGCCGCCATTACTAGTAAAAAAAAAAAAATAAAAATGCCATAAATCTATCCCCTATTTTGTAGACACTATAACTTTTGCGCAAACCAATCAATATACGCTTATTGTGATTTTTTTTACCAAAAATATATAGAAGAATACATATCGGCCTAAACTGAGGAATTTTTTATTTATTTTTTTTAAATTGGGATATTTATTATAGCAAAAAGTAAAAAATTGTGTTTTTTTCAAACTTGTCACTCTTTTTTTGTTTATAGCGCAAGAAATAAAAAACACAGAGGTGATCAAATACCACCAAAAGAAAGCTCTATTTGTGGGGGGAAAAAATGTTTAATTTGGGTACAGTGTTGCATTACCGCGCAATTGTCATTAAAGTGCAACAGCGCTGAAAAATTTAAATTGACCTGGGCAGGAAGGGGGCAAAAATGCCCGGTATTGAAGTGATAAAATACAATATAAACAGGATGTTCATAAAAAAACAAAAAAAAAAACACAACATATTTTACCTTGTTTGGCTGGTTTACATCATAGTTTGCCATTGACCCTAAAAGGTGCTGCAAACCTGGAACATTGTCATCATTTATGGCATGAATGATGGCCTTCATAACAAAAGAATCTTCTTCATCCTGCAATAATAAAAACATGGTATTAGGTATTATCAGATATTAAACTCTCCAACCTCAGCATTTTACACTGACCACCATCATGAACTAGTCCTATTTTGGAGTTTCTGGTGCACATCACTGTGATGGACAATCTCCCCAACCATTAGTGAGGCTTCGTAGAATAGAGAGGGCTACTCCTTTAAGATTGCAAGCTTTACCGAGCAGGGCCTTCTGACGCCTCCTGTATTGAACTGAATTGTAAGTATACTGTCTGCCCTAATGTTGTACAGTGCTGCAAACTGTTGGTGCTATATAAATCCTGTAGAACAATAATAATAATTTGCAACAAGAAAATTTCATCTTAATCAAAGCAGCCCGGTTTTGTGGACTCTGGGGCACTTTATAGCATACCTTATAGGACACAGTACTAAAACCCCAATTAATCGCCCTCACCCATGCCAAAAAGGAACCCTTTATTGAATGCAGGAATTTTCAAAGAGGCTGTCAAATTGTAACAACAGTCATTATTTTAATTAATTCATTAAGTGAACACTCAACATTGGCGTAAAAAGAAGGTGTTTTTTCACAATGTGCTGCATCTTAGCGATAGAAATAAAATTTTGTGACATTTAGAAAGAAATGTCATTTTGTGACATTTAAAAACAAACAAACAAAAAAAAACAAAAAAATAAACCTCTGCCTTGTAATGTAACAACTCAAGGAACCGCCCCTCACTGCTACTACACAAAAGACACCAGCCTGCATCCATTCTAATGTGTAAGTTGGTGTGAACGGAAGATACGGAAATGGTAGGTTTCAGTATTTTCAGATGAAATGCAAGAAAGACTGAAATGGAGCTTGTAAAATCCTCCCAACATATATAACTAGCCTGGAGAGAATGTTTTTCCCAGCAAAAGTAGAGTTTCATTTAAAAACTGCAGCAAAATACGTTTGTTTTTTTGCCAATGAATAAAGAGTTGTTAGGCGTCTTTTACAAAGAAATGTAAAACCCCTTTAGTTTTATTCTAATATATCCAACTCTAGTATTGTAGTTTGTTTACAATACTGAAGCATCGTAAAGCTGGTCATACGCAGTGTGAACTTCAACAAAGTTCTGTCAGTGGGTGGTCCCCATTCCATTCCCCAAAATTGATCACTCAATTGACTTTTACTGAAGGAGCCTGCTGGTAAATATTCGACCAACCAGCAGGTGGATCCAATCAGATGCAGCTGCTGTTTGGGTATTTTGACTGCTGGCAAGGGTCACTGTCAAAACACAATAGCACCTGCAGGAGATTCCTTTATAGCTTGAGTGGAGAAAACCGTTGCCTTTTTTTTGTTCAGCCCACAGGCTGAAAAAAAAAAAAAAAAAAAAAACACAATTAGTGTATGGCACCTTAGGCTTAAAGAATCATTTAGAAGGTGTTCCCTGTGTAACTATGCTGAAATGCTAATTTTAACATCAGGAGATATGGAAAATGGGAAGACCTTGGTTGTTCTTTTAATACTCTATTCCATAACTTAATGTGAAATATTTGACAGGATGGAGACCTGGGGGAACTGTTAAATTGTAGCTTCGGCTACCTTGATAATGCTGCAAAGCAAAGCATTTTCTGTTCTTTGATGGCTCAGGAAACTGCTTAATGATTGATAAAAACCAAGACGACAGCAGAAAATGAAAGTCTTAGAGCAATGCACGCAAATTGTATCCCAACCCCTGTTGTGTACAATCCCAGGGTACCATAGACGTCCACAAATCTAGATAATATCAGAAAATGTTTATTGTGCAATGTTCTCTCTACTTTCAAAATGCTTCCACAGAGGAAACCACTGTCATTATTTGAGCTACTCCCAATTGAGCATATTAAGGGTAAATGCACTGTGAAATAATGATCTACAGCAGTGGTTGTCAACTTATGAGAAAGGGGGCTCAAATGCACCCCCTAACATTAGCATATATATAATGCTTGAGAGGACTGTCAAACTGCAGACCTTCTTAAAGGAAATGAGAATCAGAGAGTGGACATGCTACACCTTTGGCTGGGGATATGCTGCAGAAGACAATACGAAACTGGGAACATGTTACATAAGGCTAGTAGAGATCAATGCTAATACTCCAATCAATGTTCCCACTACAGACTGCTGAGGTCCGAGTGCCGCACATCATATACCAAAGGGCCACAGGTTGGCGACCATGGCTCTACAATGTTCACTTTTAAAAGATTGGGTCAAATAGCATACTTATTTACTTCTCAATTTTATTTTGAGCAGGTAGCAGTGGTACCTTTGGAAGTAATTTTTATTTTTTTTATTAACAACAACAAATTTAGCAGTATTTTACAGAGTACAAAGAATGGGATGGATCTCTGTTTTGGGACATCCGTGCCTGTTTAGTTCATCCACCTACCTCAGAGGCAGGCATATGTAAATGAACACGCGTGTAATCAGTTCAGTCATGAAAAGTGAAGAAAATGCATTCCTTGACATGAGTTTAAATATCCATGTTCAGTTCAGTTTACATCAGTATACATCTGTTTTTAAGAAGTCCGGAGGAGGAGAGGGGAGGGGAAGGGGCGGAGGAAAGGGGTCGGGGAGGAGGAAAGGGGTCGGGGAGGAGGAAAGGGGAGGAGAGGAGAGAAGACGAGAGGGTAGGAGGAGAGAAGACGGGAGGGTAGGAGGAGAGAAGACGGGAGGGTAGGAGGAGAGAAGACGGGAGGGTAGGAGGAGAGAAGAGGGAGGGAGGAGGAGAGAAGACGGGAGGGTAGGAGGAGAGAAGACGGGAGGGTAGGAGGAGAGAAGACGGGAGGGTAGGGAGGAGAGAGAGAGGGGAGGGTAGGGAGGAGAGAAGACGGGAGGGTAGGAGGGGAGAAGAGGGGAGGGTAGGAGAGGGGAGGGTAGAAGAGGGATGGAGAGGGGAGCGGGACACCACTCCCCCTTCATGCAGCACACAGGAACAGTGCTGAGTCTGGAGATCCCTCCTATTTCACTTTTTTTTCTCTTGGTGTCAGGAAAACTCGTCAGAAGGGACTCATGCTGATAGAAGAGGAACTAGGCAGCTCACAGAAATGACAGTGTTTTGGAATGAGACAATTACACACTCTGGAGGAATATGCTTTGTTCTAATTTCACATCTGAGGTTTACAACCACTTTAGGATGGACAGCTTGCACCCTTTTACTATAGGTTACTGACTTTGTACATTGGTACCACAATTCAGGTGTGGATAAATACTGACTATTTTTATTGCAGTTAATGATTCAGCAATGGTGTGTAAAGCCACAAATCCCTATGCCGTGTTTCATTTATATAACCTCATTTGAGGCACCAAAACCAACTGAGCATGTTGACGATGGTATATCATGTAGGCAATATTGCTTTCCTAGTAAGCCCTGTGCACATAAATGAAGGAAAACTCAATTGTTAGGGTAGATTTTCTACACTTACCAGAGTGTCATCACTTCTAGCAATACTCATGTTGCTTCTGGATAAGAAAGATCTCGATAGTCTTTGGCACAGGGATATTAAGCGGACAGATTGCTTGAAAAAGAGAAGACATTGCATGTCAATTATGCTTAATCGTGCCACACTGCACAGAAAATGTACCTTTCTAAGCTGACAAACCCTAATTAAAAATGCTTTAACAGTCAGGCAGGGATGGGAGAAAATGTCCAGTCCTACAAACTGGACATGTTCTAATATATTCTGCAAGTCCCAGATATTGCAGGAAAATTATTTCATTTGAAGCCCCCGGTATCATACTTGTTCCCCACTGCTAATGCACAGTGTGTACATTTATCATCACTATCACCCAAATAGGCATTTTTATCAAAATAAAAACTGCCTGGGCAGATTTTTTCAGTATAGGAATTATTTCATCTAGAACTTCTATACCAAGGATTTTTTTTTCCAAGGCTTATCTACACCAGTGATTTTTAGTCATACTAAAGTGTGACCAAACTAGACAAACTTTCCATTTTCAGTTTACTTGCTAACCGGCACAGTAGAAGTGAACTGAGATCCGTGTACATGAATATAAATAAGCATATATTGTAAACCATACCAAACCATAACCATCACATCATTTTAAACAGCTTGTTAAATTTGTCTAAGGCTCCAAATCCAAGCATGGGTTGACTAGATAAGCCTCGCTTAGAGGAAAAGTCAGTGAATTGTACAAATATGATTCTATCATTCTTTGTAAAGGATAAAAATCATGGATTTCTCTTAAATGTCTTTTTACCAAATGTGGTACAATTGGATACATTGTACCACAGTACATAGCAGTAAAAAAAATTAGGAAATGTATCTATTAACCCCTTTATGCTCACAGTGCGAGTTTCATTAAAGAGGAACTAAATTACCTTTAACGGTTCGACGATCTTTGCCAGGATCTTCCACCCAGGGTTGCCAACTGTCCATAAATTTATAGAGTTTGTAAAAAAAAAAAGGAGGACTCTTCAGCTGTATGTAAATGTCCATGAACAGCAGAAAAGTGCCCATAATAAATTCACTTGTCCCCAGCTCCGGTACTGTGCATGCACAGTTTTGGAGAAGGGCTATTAGTAATCGGCTGAGCTTGGTTCAGCCTCAGTTTGAGACCAAGGATGGCCTCTGGCTTGTTCGCACACTCCACGTGCAGAGCCCGCCAGGGAGTCGGCACGGCGCTGCGCTAATCACAGGCAGTGAGACATTTTCCTGATGTGCGGCTGCAGAGATCGGGAAATGTCTCACTGCCTGTGATTAGCGCAGCGCCGTGCCAACTTCCTGGTGGGCTCTGCACGTGGAGTGTGCGAACATGCCTGAGGCCATCCTTATTTGAGACACACACCCTATTAGTAATCGGCTGAGCTTGGCTCAGGAAGGGGGCGGGCCACAGGTGCGTAATGATGTCATGGCACCATTTCCTGAAATTTGAAAGAAACTGCAAGGAGGGGAAGCGGGAGGAGAAGAGGATCAAAGATCTGAGGGTGAGCCCGCCCTCAATTCCCTGTACGAAATCAGGCAATTACTGCTAGAGGAAGAGGTCAGTGTGTGATAGCTCCAGGCCACACAAAGTCTGGGGGGGGGGGGGGTCACTGATGTAAGGGGGAGTGAATACACTGGGGACACCCATATAAAAGGTTCCTCCTCATTTCAGAAGCCCCCTTATCTTAGTTACCAGAAATCAATGTAGTAATCCTTTACAGAAAAATATTAACTTACGTGACAACCCTTATTGAATTTCCCGAAAACTGAAGCGACCACGTGCACATCTCACAAAGTTCAATCAAATACGGATCAAAATAAATAGTGTATTTACCAAATATGTAAACCCAAAAGATTAATCAAAAAAGGTTAATGTTTTGGGTAAAGGGTTTGGTAGAGGAGGAGGAGGACACACAGGGTCTGTGCCGGAACATCAACTGAGCTGCACTTGAGCAGCTTGGTGTCCATTCCAAAAAAAAGACTGCAAGCAGGCAGGTAGTTTTTTTTTTTTTTACATGCAGTGTCTCTTCTGCAATAAAATAAACCTATCTGCTTGCTTGCAGCCTTTAAATCTGGGACTTTAGTTCCGCTTTAACATTACTCAGCATGATAACTTTTATTCACTCTGAAATAGAAACTGGCACAGGTGGCACAGATAGACCTGAAACCGAAAATAGAAGTTGCTGGTACGATATCTGTCTGACTAAATACATGTTTCTATTACCTCATCTGAGGCTTATTTTGTGATACTACATGGTGGAGTATGTGTGGTACAAGTGGCTATGTATAGTTTGCTCATATAGAAGGGATGGAATATACAGATCTATATACAGTATGCACGGGGTGTATATATAGATTTCCATCTTTGAATTGTTCTATAAGGTCCATATAAAAAAAAAAAAAATGGAACAAACACTTACTTTCCATTTTCTGCGTGCAGCAAACTTCTTGAATTTCTCCATATTCACTGCAGAGGCTTTTCTGCTCAGTGCTTGTTGGGTATCCTTAGGCTGTGACAAATATATAGAACAGTCAGAACAGCTGTGCGCTACACTCAGGGGGAGTTTTGTTTAAAGCTTGTACAGAATAAAAGGCCTGACAATGGAAATAATCACACTCCATATACTGCAGTGTTTTTATGCAAGTAATCACACTGAACAATAAAAGCAGTAAACTGTAAAAGATCACTTCATACGTAGGAGGAGGTTGGAAATGTGCGATTTATGTTCTTTATTTCGTGTCTGCACTGATCAGCAATGGGGCATCTGGGGGAAGAATGTGGGCCAGTTATTACTGCTGCAATAAGCTACAAGGTAAGATGGAGTTCAGCTTCTCCCAAGACGTGACTAGGGAAATTAGAGGGGAACCACACTGCCAGATATTAATATTAACTCCATCAATAAAGCTGAACTTTTCATTACAACACTCACTGCACTGGTAATTTAGCAACTTGCCAAATCTCAAATTGCCTGCACACCAACAGAGGAAAAATAAATAACTACTGCACATAGGCCAATGTCAGTAATTAGTAACATTATCTTAATGCTCTAGAACTACTAGCTCATTGGATCCTAATGAAACCTTATGCTACTCTGGATTTCAATTGCACGAGAAACGCCAAAAGTCCTCGACTCTGCTACTAAAAATGGATTAGTAACAGAGATTGCTACACAAAGAACAAGGCATAGGAAGGTGTCATAAGGATTCAACAGGAAAGAAAAATTGGGCATTACTTGAGTAACCAATCAGATTTTAGCTGCTTGCCTGTTCACATAAAAAAATGAAAAAAAACTAAAAAACAAGAACCTGACTGGTTACAGTTTTCTTGGCATTTTGTAGATATTCCTCTACTTGGTGCTGGGTTTCCATGTGCTAATAGGTAAATGCTTAAGCTGTACAGAAAGTAGATAAATACCCAATCCAGGGAACCTGCCAGAGTGGAACATGGGAACCATTTTATTACTTGTTTTTAAAGATCTACAGTCCTCAACCGTTTTTTGCATCAGTCTTTCACCTCTAGGCAAGTTATTTACCTGGAACAAGCATGTTCATATCAGGTTTCCCAAAAATGTATTGGCCGCTTGCTTTTTCCATTTTCATATCATTCCTGATGTTTGCACTTTCAAAAACAAGTTGGTATCGGCAGGTCCCTCATCTCTATCGTGTTGGTTCCCTACATGGTTAAGTGCATAGCTTGTATCTTTATTTTAGCTACATAGTATATATGGATGATTTTGCAAAAAAAATAGAAAAATTGGCTTTATCCATACAAAGGCTTGCAGCTAAAAGCCTGCATTGGCTAACAGGTTTCAATGCTAAAAAAGGTCTTGCAGTGGAACTTTAGTCAGAAAATTAAGTCTTGCTAGATCACTTCTGGCCGCATTTGTGGATATAGCTATGTAAAACATTAAAAATAAATGGAAAATCAGGAAGCACTCCGGACAGCCGCACACCGGGAAAGTAAAATTCAAAATGGTTTATTTAAAAGCAAAAAAAAAACACTTCAATCCAGACACGGCAAAAAGGGGGGTACAGAGCTGACACGTTTCGCACTGCAACTAGTGCTTACTCATAGCTAATGAATTAAAAATAAATGCCTGAACTTTTTAAAATCCAGTACACTGGGGTTGGTTTACTAATGACACATACACATGAGTGGATTTTCCTTCGGAAAAAACTTGGATGGTTTTTCCGACAGAATTCCGCTCAAGCTTGGCTTGCATACACACTGTCACACAAAAGTTCTCTGAACTTTCGACCGTCAAGAACGCGGTGACGTACAACACTACGACGAGCCGAGAAAATGAAGTTCAATGCTTCTGAGCATGCGTCAAATTGTTTCCGAGCATGCGTAGGGATTTGTACAGGCGATCGGAATTTATGATCGAAACTTTTTCCGACCGAAAAATAGAGAACATTCTCTCAATCTTTTGCTGGCTGGAATTCTGCCAGCAAAAATCCGATGGAGCATACACATGGTCGGAATTTCTGACCAAAAGCTCACATCCGACTTTTGCTGGCAGAATTTCTGATGGTGTGTATGGGGCATTAGGCTGGGTTCACACTATTTCGAATGGGATGTGGGTTTCCTCAGAACCAACTCGCATGTCAGGAGATTGTGGCTGACTCTCAATGGAGCTGGTTCACACATCTCCGGAGTGCCTCCGGTGTGAATTGCACAGGAGCCATATGCATCTTTTGGTCCATTTCAGGTCCGAATTCAGCCCAAAATTTGGTCTGAATTCGGACCTGAAATGGTAATTAGAGACACACCGGACTCCTGCTGTGAGCCACTGCGTTCTCCATTGTGAACCCAGCCTCAAACTGGAGAATTTTGTGCAGCTCTGCATAGAAACCAATCAACTTCTAACTTCAGCTTGTTCAGTTGAGGTTTGACCAACAAAAAAAAAAAACTGGAAACAGGTTCATTTCTATGCAGAGCAGCACTAAATTTTGCACTCTCCAGTTTTAGTAAATCAACCCTACTGTCACCCTCCACTTTGCCAATGCTCAGTTGCTCTTTATTTTTCGGTACTATGCCTATAATGTAGAGATCTGCTGATAGCCTAAAGATTTACTACTCCTCAGGGACTCTGGGCTTCAACCAAATGGCAACCTCCAGCAAGAAGAAACAGGAGCAAAGCTGGAGGCATTAGTAGCATAATTATTAATGTGAAATTTATGTTCTTTGCTAAAGAACATTCATTTTTTTTTATCAAGTTGTTATGGGTAAAGTTTGAATTTAATACCCTTTTTGTGTGTGCAGGACCATCCATACATACCATGGAAACCTTTCCAGCACCAATGCTCTCCCTCAGAACACACGACTATGAAGGTGGAGCAGGTATACTTTTGAATATCTATGTTTTAGTTGCAGCTGTATTAGACATTTTAGCAAATGCAATTTGATGGTAACAATAGAAGGAAGAATGTGTAGGTAAGAATACTGAATTTGAGCATATTTCACATTTGGTATCTTCAACCTTTACCTTTATCCATGGGTGACTCAAGCTGTCTTGAATTGTCATTCTTTTCCTTTAAAAAAAATGTACATGAATAAGTATTAGAAAAATGCTGAGACCATCACTGACGTTATCCAGAAACAATTGAAATATTTAGCAGTTTACCATTTGACTAGTGTTATTAAAAGCAATGACAAAAACTTCACATTGTACAGTATTATAACTTGGTTTTATTTACATTCCTTCCCTACCAGCCTTATATTTATCATTTTTTTGTCATTGTCATTTTTTGAGACAAAGAGGTAGTGTGTTTATTAAAAGATTTAGATAAATTGGGTCCGATTGTCTATTCTCCCACATGCCTAAAAACTAGCCATACACAGTAAACTTAATGCCAATAGTCCAATCAGATGATTATTCATACTACGAACATATCCATAATTCTGGACAACCGAGTCCATGTACCTATGCCATATCCTGCAATGCTTTAGGTATGGTTACGGTAGCCTTCAAAAGGAGATTGGGATTCTACAGGAATGGAACTATTCAGTCTCATTTTTTCTAGTTGTGATGGCTTACTTCTGAAAGAATGACCCCATTTTTAACTTTGCTAACCTAGTGCTTCATTCTACAGCTTTAAAGTCAGGGGTTAGAGGTCACCTGAAGTCTTGCTGCCCTATCAACTCTCTTACATGTTGCCTCCCAACTCATGTATATGCATAACAGGTAAAAAAAAAAAAAAAAAAAAAAAAAGCATTGCATACTAGCCCATTATACGAAACTTACCTGCAGACGAAGCCTGTGCTGTCCCCTGAGCAGGCCGCGTCCATCTTCGCCCCTCTTCCTTTCCGGAGCCATGGACTCCAGCTCTGACGCATTTGCGTGGGAGTTGTCAGTCGTGGCACACGCTGGGGAAGAAACGGCACGGTGGTCCGTTTCTTCACAGCGCATGCGCCGATGACGACATTGGCGCACTACAAGTGAAATATCTCCTAAACAGTGCACGTTTAGGAGATATTTCCACTACCTATAGGTAAGCCTTATTCTAGGCTTACCTACAGGTAAAAGTTAACAAAAAGGGTTTACAACCACTTTAAGTGCATTTTCTCTAGATCGGAGGGGAAGCTCTGAAATGAGGAGAAGCTCTGCTGGTTTCCATCATTCAATCATGTACAAACAAAAATGCTGTTTTTTATTTTTCTTGCATGCAATTGAGTATTCTTTGCAAAGTGAAGTTTTAAGTCATTTACTAAGCTCTGGAGCAAGTGCACTTGCAAAGGTGCAAAGATTAATATGGGATTATTTTAAAGTAAATTAAAACAAAGGCTATAGGTATTGTCCAACTAATTTCTGCTAAAAATACAGCATGAAAACTACATTTAGCAGATAAAATATTTCTTTGCAATAGTGATTTTTTGGCTGTTAATGGGTTCAGTAAGGCAAAATATCACCGTAGCTTAGTAAACAAGTTTATTGTGAATTACTCAGATATGCCCTATCCCAAACATCCACCTTTGCCAGACAGCCATGACAGAGCCCGTTAGTGTATAAATAAATAAAACAGCAAGACAACAATTTTACACTAAAATTATATTAAAATACATAGCGGGAGATTCCATCATTATACCACCACATTTCATAAATTTTTGTTTTCTCTTATTCTATTCACAATTAATACCAGTTTTGAAAAACACAACTTACTTTGGGTCCTTGACAAGAAGCCGCCTAATAAAATCTTTGGCCAGGTCGCTTGTGCTACTAAAAAACTCATCTTCAAATTCATAGCTAACAGCAGATATATTTGCCAACGTCTCTTGTTTGGTGTCACCGAGGAATGGAGATGCTCCACTTAACCTGTGGAGAACATGGTCAAAAATATTTCACATCTATCCAAGAGGTTGTTCAAAAACAACGAAATCAAATAGTTAAAGGCTAATTCCACTTTTCTGAACATGTTACACTCATATTTAGTGTGTAGAATAAGACATGGTCTTGTTCCATAGCCCAACCTCCTTTACATGAATTGTGTTTTTTTATTCTCCCCACATAGCCATCTCATTCATTCCAACATCCAATCACACAAATCTGTGAATGGAAGACTGGAAGAGCCTTCTGCCACCACAAGAGATGGAATTGAAGTTTCCAATGGAGGTACACGTGATGATGTCACCACACTCGTAGACACATAGTCCACTGATCCTTCCTCCAGTCTCATAACTGAAGGTTTGTACCTCCGTACGGGACCTGGGGCTAGAGGAATAGTCTACAGGAGCCTAGGCATTGCACCCATGATGCACCAATGGCATTTGAAATGCTTTATACAGTGCCTTAAAAAAGTATTCATACCACTTGAAATTTTACACATTGTCATGTTACAAGCAAAAACAAATGTATTTTATTGGGATTTTATGTGATAGACCGTCACAAAGTGGCACAAAACTGTGAAGTGGAAGGAAAATGATAAACATGTGAGTGATTTAATCTCAGTATAAATACAGCTGTTCTGTGGAGCCCTCAGAAGTTTGTTAGATCCAGTCAGAGTTTTTTTTTTTTTTTTTTAATAACGCTGTCAGTGTGCCCATTGGTGTAGTAAGGAAACATTTAAAATTTGGAGTTGCCATCGGAGCAAGAATAGTGGGGAAATCTTCCAATGGGGACAATTGTTCTGGTGACAACTGTCCGAATGAAGACTCTTTTCCTTCTCACTTTTTATTGTGTCTACAAGACAGTACATAAGGGGAAATTTCACTTGCAAAGAAACTGACCAAGGTTTTAATCGTTTTCTCCTCTGCTCAAAATGAAAAAAGGCTTCATAATTTACATACAAAGAATATAAAAAAGAGAATTGTATTGGACTGTACCCACACAAAGCTATGACGCAAGTACTGTACCAGATATAAATAATGGTTTTGACATGTACTACAGGATTTGGTGTATTACCACTTAAGTGTTATCCCTAGACCAGCTCCAAACAGGATGCAGCTCCAGGAAATAACACAGCAGACAGCGATTGATCTCAGAGACGTTCCTCTTTCTGCACCATGATACATGCAGTTCAGAGATTACTTCAAGAGAGTGATGTCTCTATCGCTTTTCTCACTTTCTACGGCAAGATGGGAATATTGCTGCTGCCTGTTTGGACCTCTAAGATAACAGTACATGTTTTAATATATCACTAAGCCAAACTACAAACACATGTAACTGAAGCTGCCCTTAGACATCAGAGAGCGGACATTCGTTCAGGCATGATCTCTTACTTGAGCACTACAGGGGGCTCTGTATAATTAGCTCAGCTTTTCTAACCTGCTAGATAGCGTGCTTCTGTTGGCAGCTGGTGGCCATCCCACTCAGTGATGTAAATCGGTGTTTATATGTCTAATATCCTCAGATAGGTTGACTGCCATCCTATTGCTATTAGTACTATAAAGCTGCCTACCAACTTCAGGTGATGCATGCACTAACAATTAACATATGAATGATATTTCATATGCAGTTGTGCCAACATGTATGTTTAATAACAGAGAAGGAAGTACTCTGCAGCCTCCTCCAAACTCCCAAATTCCTTTTTTGCTGCTGTGATCCAGCTTCTTGTTAGGTCGGCCATACATTATACAATTTTCTTATTCAATTTCCTTTAGATTTACCTTCAACTATGTAGTGCAAAGTCCTGCCTGATTGTAAACAAATAAAAAATGTTTAGGGTTGACCTCATATTACATGGGTTTGGTAAATCTAAAAGAAAATTGTACCAGAAAATTGTGTAATGTATGGCCAGCCTTATGCCGCGTACACACGGTCGGAATTCTCGTCGGAAAAAGCTCTGATGGTTTTCCCGTCGGAATTCTGACGGAATTTCGCTCAAACTGTCTTGCCTACACACTGTCACACCAAATTCCGACAGTCAGTAACAGCGGCATAAAACACGTTCGACTGCACTATAAAAGTGAAGTTTAATGCTTCCGAGCATGCGCCGAATTGTTTCCAAGCATGCGTCGGAATTTTGCGTGTCGGAATTGCATACACACGATCGTAAAATCCGATAGAAAGCTTTACCGTCAGGAAAAATTGAGAACAGGTTCTCAATCCAAAGTCCGTCGGAAATTCTGACAGAAAAAGACAGATGGGCATACACACGGTCGGAAAATCCGTTGAAAATCTCCCATCGGACTGTTTCCATCGGAAATTCCGACCGTGTGTACGCGGCATTAGAGGGTGGCTACCTTTGTTCCCCGCTGTATGTAGGAACATAGCGACTCTCTCTTGCTTGCTCCCAAAATGAACTGTGGACTATGGCATGTGTAGTGTCCACAGAGCAGTGCACATGACTGCAACTAACATGCTCTGCCCGTTCCAAACAAATTAAAGTAAGAAGGGGTTCAGGAGCTCACAGAGGACGTTACTCGGAGGCAGAAAAAAACAGTAAGAAAATAGGTCATGAAAAATAGATTGCAGGGTCATTAAATGTTATTAACCGCTTGCCGACCAACACACGCCGATTTACGTCAGCAGAATGGCACTGGCAGGCAAAAGGGCGCACAGGTACGTCCCCTTTAAGATGCGGTGTCGCGTGCGTGGCGCGGTCTCCGTAAACCATGGGTCCTGCAGACTAGATGTCCGCCGTGTGCTCGCGATCTTTCTGCCTAGTAACAGGACAGCGATCACAGCTCTCTGTCATCGAGAGCTGTGATCAATGTCCTGTGTGTTGACGTCCAGCCCCCCACAGTTAGAATCACTCCCTAGGACACACTTAAGCCCTTCACTGCCCCTTAGTTGTTAACCCCTTCAGTGCCAGTGTCATTTACACAGTAATCAATGCATTTTTATAGCACTGATGGCTGTATAAATGCCAAAAAAGTGTTAAAAATGTCCCATGTGTCCGCCATAATGTCACAGTCCCAATAAAAATTGCAGATCGCCGCCATTACTAATAAAAAAGCTATAAAAAAATCCCGTATTTTGTAGATGCTATAACTTTTGCGCAAACCAATCAATATACGCTTATTGCAATTTTTTTTTACCAAGAATATGTAGAAGAATACATATTGGCCTAAACTGAGGAAAAAAATCTTTTTTTTTTTTATATATTTTTGGTGGATATTTATTATAGCAAAAAGTAAAAAAATAATGCGTTTTTTTCAAAATTTTTGCTATTCTCTTGTTTATAGTGTGAAAAATAAAAACCGCAGAGGCGATCAAATGCCACCAAAAGAAAGCTCTATTTGTGGAAAAAAGGACGTCAATTTTGTTTGGGTACAACGTCGCACGACCGTGCAATTGTCAGTTAAAGCGACGCAGTGCCGAATAGCAAAAAAAGTGCTCTGGTCAGGAAGGGGGTAAATTCTTCCGGGCCTGAAGTGGTTAAATCATCTTCTTCAGCTCTTCCTAAAAGCACAATTTACCCTACTGCATTCCTGCTTATGTTTAAATATGTAAAACAACTTAATGATTAACTTTGTATTAGTGTTTCGTTTTTCTCATTGCACGCTTCTGCCACAGTCTCCTTTGAATTCATTTCAGACTTCTGAGTATGAGCAGTTCATGTGAATAATGACCATGTGAATTGCTGTACAAAACTACAGTTTTCATCAATCCTTGTACTGGCGTACGTACTGTGCATGCATTAGATCGCTAATGTATTAATGCTGGTCCCTTCCAGCCCTGTGTGTGACACAAAGGACCAGCAAAAAACACGAGTCATACAACAAAGTACTACCTGCGTGGGCATGCAATATTGTAGTCCTTGCAGGCAGCAAACATAAGAGAGTGGCTACATTCACACACACTGTTGGATCATGTAGAGGAAATGTAGCCACTGTCGGAAAGGAAGACAATACACTGAAGGCTGCAACTATTGGTGTGGTCTGTGTGATAGTCTTCATAAATCCCTAAAAAGAATGTACATTTTGAGAGAAGGCAACCCCTATACAGTTTTCTGGCACAGATCCACAATGTTCAGTGCATACATTAATAAAGAAATGATGCAGTATGTGCTGTGGACTGTTGTATTTTTGATGTATGTTTAAACCTTTGCTATATATAAGCGGTAAAATATATAATTTTTTTTTTACAAAACTGGGAGTGCTCAATAGGATGCAAACAGAGTTGCTGTGTTGGGTTACAACATCCCTACAACAAGCTTCAGTCGATGAAAAATAGATCTCAACCTGCATTTAAAAAAGTGAAAAGCATTAAAACAGACAATTATATTCACACTTTCGTAGAAAGGATCTAAGCAATCAATACTTACAGAATGTAAGTTATGACTCCAATACTCCTACAATGAAACAGAAGACAAGAAGATACTTGAATATAACAATGACTCAATGTAGCAACAAAAAGAAAATTAAAAGAAAAATTAGCTTTGCCCCCATCTCATATGGCTTATGAAAACATTTAAACATTTTCTATTCAAACAGCCTGACATCATAAATATATAATGCCTCCTTCACACGAGGCAGACTCAGATTTGATCAGCAGGGGATCAGCGGACAGATCCCCTGCTGATGTAAGCAGAGTGGGCAGATAACAGGTCTGAGTCCACTCAGTTTATGCAGAGTGGTAACGGACCAAACCCGCTCTGCTCTATGGGCAGGCAGGTAAAAACAGACTCCGCTGTCCGTTTACACCAGATTTCCCTGTGATTTGCGTATGGAAAGGGATGGATCCCCTACCGGTTCGTTTTTTATTAGTGGACTGGATCCGCCTAGATGGAGGACGACAGATCCCCTTCCTTTTTTTTTTAGGGGACTGGATTGGATATAGGCAGGCAGAAACAGCCATAGGTTGGTGTAAACCTGCCAGTCCATCGGGGTGAATGGAGGGTCCGATCAGGTCTGCTGGAAATACTGACAGGCGGACCCGATTGGACCCTTCGTGTCATAGGGGCCTTTTTCTAGTATATTTGTAATTAATATTGTTCTTGTTTGTGTTTTTCTGTTTTTTCATTTTACTTGCCTGGGCAAAATGTATTTAGATCTCTAGTTGGAATCTTTAACCACTTCTGCACTGCCTTCCGCACACTGCGGCAAGGCAGCCCGCCTGCGCGAAATGGCGTACCTGTATGTCACTTTGTGCAGTAGCCTCTGGGGGCGCACACTGATTGGACAGAGGGGGAGCCAATTAGTGTGTCCGGGATCATTCCCCAGAGAGGCAGAACAGCTATCTGCCTATGTAAACAAGGCAGATCACCATTCTGACAGGGGAAAACAGAGATCTTGTGTTCCTGCTAAGCAGAAACGCGGACCTCTGTGTTCTCCCAGTCAGAGCAATCCCCACACAGTTAGTAAACACCCCCTAGGGACACACTTAGCCCTTTGATTGCCCCTGGTGTTAACCCCCTTCCCTGCCAGTGTCATTAGTACAGTAACAGTGCATATTTTTAGCACTGATCACTGTATTGGTGTCACTGGTCCCCAAAAAAGTGTCAAAAGTAATGAGAGAACTTGACTACTTCTTTCTACCCTACCCAAACTCAGAATCCCCCCCCCCCCTCTCAATTATACATCCATTATAAAGGGCTGAATCACTGGCCAATAGGAATATCTGGGAGGTCGGGGGTCAGGAATTGCCAAAGCTTTCCCTGATCAGAATGACCCGTTATTTGGGCAGAGCTGTCCAAATCACTTTAATCTTCTAGATACCCAATGAAAAATGCCATGCTTGTCCTGATGCTAACTGATAGGATATGTTCATAAATATGCAAGCTGATATAATCAAACACAACTTTTGGTGATTGGACAAAGTTTGAACATACTGCCTTATGCTTAGTGGGGGAAAACCCTACACATTTACCAGAAGGCGTAGGGCCCTCTTATAATTTTAACTTTGGTGAGTATTCTTTCTGTACAACTAAGAGGTAAGGAGATCATTTTTTGACAACCTGTGCAAAGCAACGTAATGGTAATGCCCCTAACATCAAGAGTTAACTTATTTTCAAAGCTGCAGTTATAGTACAGTGCAGCTTTACTAAACAACCATATTATACGTGTTAATGCAAAAATCAATTGTGATGACAATGTTATATTTTACAAATGTGTATAGTGAAAGGGTCTTACCACATGTCAGACTCCAGACCAAGTGGCTCATAGTTTACAATTTCCGGAGCTATAATAGAAATGACAGACTAGAATTAAGTACATGCCAGTAAGAAATTTCTGATATATAGAGCAACATAATTAAAAAATCTTTTAAAAAGCAAAGTGGAAAAGAAACGAATTTCAACGGCTGAAAAACGATCAGTGAAAATATACATACCCACAAATTCTGGAGTTCCAAATATATTTTTAAATTCATTTTCTGAGTCAATTTTGTGAGCTAGACCAAAGTCAATGATCTTGATCCTTGGCTTAGGTGCATTTCTGTCCAAAAGCATGATGTTCTCCGGCTTCATAAATACAAAAGAAAGAAAGCGCAATGCCACATTATTAAATGCTCCCTCCATTTAAAACCTATTGATACTTTCACAAGACTGACATCATTTGGAGCAATTAAATATGATAAATGGCTGTCCTAAATCAAATGAAATCACAGCAACCAAGTGCCTAAAGTACCACTGACAGGGAGGGCAGGTCCACTGTTTGGTATTGATCAGAGCCTCTGACTGGTGCTATGGATCTTTGCAAAAACACACTCATTAATATAATACAGACATTTAAAAAAAGACCCGTCACCTTGTCCATTCATGGCAAAATGACAGATGCTGTAAAGCTTACCTCCAACTACCTTGCCTTCATCTCACTTCCCCGCGGCTCCTTCTGTGGCTGCCACTGCAAAATAACAATGCTATGGGGGAGCGTGTGACCTCCCCCCACGATGCAAAACTTGGGCCTAGGGGCTTAATGTCACTGTCCTTGTCATGACAGAAGGTGACATCATTGCTTCATTGCTCTGACCTCAATCAACATATGGGCATTTTCAGTTGCTGCAATAGAGAAAGTAGTACCTGGGAGACACAGTTGCAGAATACAGTTGCCAATACTATTGAATGGCTGTATGCTAGCTGCACAAACCCCTTGACACAGCTTGTGTGCATCCAGGGATTTACGCCTGTGTGTATGTTTATACAAATACGACGTATACCCCAGTACAGCCATTTATTACTATGGCCAGCTGTACGGCCTCATGCACTTCACAGCATTGGCAAACAATTACAGGTGACCTAAGGGCCTGGCAATTATACATGATGCTCTTAATTTTAAACATCAATAGCAATTCTTATCTCTGAAGTACTCATTATACCATATAACGGGTGGAAAATTTGCCAGCACAAGGGGCCAAGATTTATCTGCTGCTACGAAGCAGATAGGATCAAAGAATAACATCCTCATCATTCTCTCAGTCAAGCGAGTATTTTAAAGACCAAATTTGTCCTCACATGTTCTTGGGGAAATATCTGCCAAACTATAGCTACCTCAATGGTTTGTGTGTCCTGAAAGACTGGCATGAGGCAGGTTTTACAACTGTTTGAACTTACTGCTGTTAGCATGCTACTTTAGTAGTAAAATACACTAGCCTTTCTGCACAGCCATTCCTTTACAGTCAGTGCTTAGTGAATACAATTGTTAAAAGGAGAAGTATGGCCATAGTTCCTTTGGCCATACTTCTGTGGATCACAGGAGTGCACTTAGTTCTGCATTCCTGTGATGTCACAGAGCTGATCTAATAATGTTGGGATCCCCCCCAGATGCATGACGGGCAGCTGGCTTAGCCTTTCAGTGGGCTGAGAGCCTGAGCCAGCCGTTCCTGCCCCCTCCACACCCCTGCACTCCAGTGAGTGTTGAAGGGGCAGAGCACAGAGCCAATGACTAACAGTCACTGCTCTGTGCTCAGAGCAAACCTGATTGCTCAGTTCTTATTGTAGAGCCGACGGGGGAAAGCTGCAGCTCAGATCAATGCTCCAGCCACCTAGGGGAGTACATACGTTTCTTTTTTGAGATCCCTAACTTCTCTTATAATATTTATCAGACTAAATAAATTTGTAACAGTATTTTTCGTTGAGTCAGCCCTAACTTCTTACACGTCTTGGATACTTGGTGAGCATCTTTCTTCCTGTCCACCTGTGAAATTTTGTCTGTTTCTATGCATCTTTACATGATCCAGCACTTCATGTGGCATTTTCATAATAGAATAAAAAAATTTATAAAAATCTAAATAAATTCCTACAGGGAGCCTGGGACCTCGTCTTAATGGCTACAGCAGAATTGCAACTACCAACAGAATCCCTAATAGATAGAATAGACTATCAGGTGGTTGAGAGCAAACCCAAATCTCCTCACTCCCCTGAAGCTCTTAAGTATGCACATGTTTGCATGTTGTATCAGATTTACCCATAGTGCCACCTCCTATAGAAATGCAAGCTTCCCATTCTCCCACTTTGCTTAGTCGACAGCCCCTGACATCTTTTCCTGGTCCGCTTCCGAATTTGGATTTTTTTCTTCTCGCTTTTGGGCAGTCACTGGTGATGTGAAATCTGTGTCTACGCGTTGGAGTTACATTGCCCTGACACCTGGTTCCATTTACGGTACCCTTCAGTTGACAAGGATGTCCACTGAACTATGCATGCGGCACAGGCAGTGTACACAAAGCAAACGTTTTATAGCAGATAAGTAAAGGAGGTCTTTAAATAATGTTATTAAGTCTCCTCTTCCAAAACGCTCTACCTGCGATCATTTTTATTTATTTTTTTCTGTTTTAAGTTTCCTGAAACTGGAACACCAGTCTAAAGTAGACTGATCATTTTAGAACTTCTCTACGGACTGTGGTACTTATTTTTTAGAGCGAAAGAGATCTTAAAGAGATTTAACTTTTCTGATAAAAACACTCACTGGTAGTGGAGATAGTGATACAGAAAATACATTGCAATGGAATGTATGGTGGCAAAATCACCTCGTTGGTTCTGAGTTTTGACCAGTGTTATACTAATTTGTTTGTTGATTTGCATTCAGTTTATTAAAGAAAACCAGTGTTGTTTCCATCCGTCTTCTAATTATACTATACCTTAAGATCAAAGTGGGCAATGTGCAGCAAGTGCAGGTAATTGACGCCATTGAGGATCTGTTTTAAAAATTCGGTCGCTTCCTCTTCTGATAATGATTCCTTCTCAGCAAGAAAGTCAAAAAGCTCGCCGCCTGCAACGCTGTCAAAGTAAATAGGGGGAAATCAGCATAAAGTCATAAGACCAAACCAATGCAGTACTACTAAGCAATTTTCTGATAGCTCTGGTTTCTGAGTACATACGTGTATGTTCAGTGTATATCTGAAGACAAAGACACATCCATGTCCTTATGGACCTTGCTTTGTGCACTGGTGCTCAGTCATGTTGGAACAGGAAGGGGCCTTCCCCAAACTGTTCTCACAAAGTTGGGAACATTAAATTGTCCAAAATGTCTTGGTATACCAACGCCATAAGATTTCCTTTAACTGGAAAAAAGGGGCCAAGTCTAACCCCTGAAAAACAACCCCATAATCCCCCCTCCACCAAATGATTTGGACCAGTGCACAAAGCAAGGTCCATAAAGACAAGGGTGAGCAAGTTTGGGGTGGAGGAACTTGAACCCAACCTTATAGACCACCTTTGTGATGAATTAGAGTGGAGACTGCGAGCCAGGTCCTCTAGTCCAAACATCAGTGCCTGCCTGACTTCACAAATGCGCTTCTGGAAGAATGATCAAACATTCCCAGAGACACACTCCTAAACCTCGTGGA
>CM053026.1:289541317-289543817 GCA_028564925.1 Lithobates sylvaticus
TTTCTGACTTCTATGCTGTGCAGTGTCCTTGCTCTGTTTCCTGTGAAAAGATGTTTAATTTATCATCCATGTTTGATTTAGATTACAGAATATGAGCAGGCATATTCTCACACTACCAGACTGCCAACATAAGGGACTAGGCCTGGGTATTGTTTTTTTTTCTCCCTCAAAGTTGTAATTTTACCAAATTATTTCTCACACACAGCATAAGCATACTTACAATTACACCCTAAACCGCAATCTGCTATGCCTTCTGAGAATGGGGATACCATATGTGTCAGACTTTTTCACAGACCAGATGCATAGAGAGAGGCCCAAAATCCAAGGAACACCTTGGGGCTTTTAAGGAACATAAATTACGCATTTCATTTCCTGACTACCTATCACATTTGTGGATGCTCAGGAGCACCAGGACAGTGGAAATGCCCACAAAATTTTCTGAAAGACATAATGAGTCATTTGAAAATGTCATTTTTTCCACAAGTTTCGGAGTATGATGACCCCTCCCCTCTCCAGTGGATACAGTTGGCGAGAAAACAACAAGCCCCAGGGAGATCGCACTGCCCGTGGACATCATAGAGCTGCAGATCGCTGCCTCCCACCTCCCCCAGGTGGGGGGGTACAGGGATGTGCTGGGGGTTCAAGGTTCACAATGAAGACCAGCCAGGTACAGGGGAACCTCTGGAAGGGGGGTGGGGGGGACTCTCTGGGAACCCTGATGTAAGGGGCGGGCTCTCTGGGGACCCTGGTGTAAGGGGGGGGGCTCTGGGGACCCTGATGCAAGGGGGGGGGCTCTCTGGGGACCCTGATGTAGGGGGGGGGGCTCTCTGGGGACCCTGATGTAAGGGGGGGGGGGGGGGTCCTCTGGGAATCCTGTTGTAAGGGGGGGGCTCTCTGGGACCCTTATGTAGGGGGGATCCGCACTCAAATATGTAACTAATATATATATATACACACACACACATACATACACATTATATATATATATATATATATATATATATATATAATATATATATATATATATATATATATATATATATAATATATATATATATATATACATACATACATACACACACACACACACACACACACACACACACACACACACACACATATATATATACACACACACATATACATACACATATACACACACACACGTATATTATAATATTATATACTTGTGTATGCCCGCCAAGGCGTGTGACTGACTTTCTTTACTTTGCTGCTATGGGCTCTAGCCCATGATCTTTTGTAGGCCTAGCAATGCCCCTGGTGGAGGCACTTCATGGTCTCTTTCCCCGGGGGGCCCTGAAGATTCTATTTACGCTTCTGAACTGCCCTCTCTACACAGCGCACCCCTGGAACTGCACTCTGTACACAGCGTACCCCTGGAACTGCACTCTGTACACAGCGCACCCCTGGAACTGCACTCTGTACACAGCGCACCCCTGGAACTGCACTCTGTACACAGCGCACCCCTGGAACTGCACTCTGTACACAGCGCACCCCTGGAACTGCACTCTGTACACAGCGCACCCCTGGAACTGCACTTTGTACATAGCGCACCCCTGAAATCTGCACCTTGTGTATAGGGCACCCCTGAACTCTGTACTCTGTACTCTGTATATAAAAACGCATTCCTGAACATTGCGCACCCCAGATACAACTGGGCCTTTGAGGACAACCATAGGTAGTGGCATAATAAGGAGTAGAGCGACAGAGAGGGATGAGCTCAGCAGTCTGCCGCTTCTCTTTTTACTGTCCATTCAAAGGCTGGCAGAGGTAAAAGGCCAGTATTACTTAACTGCAGCAGAAATTTCAGTACTGGATGGACAAAATAAATTCAAATAAATTCTTTGGCAGGTAAAATAACTCCCACATAGCTCCTTCATCAGTGTAATTGGCAGTTTGCCTGGAGTTCAGCTTTAGCCAAGATGTCTTGGCCCACAACCTGCTCAGGCTTGTGACTACACATGCGGTAAAACGTTTACTCTTCCATCCTGCAAATCTGTTCACAGCCAGCGCAATACAAAGAAATAGACCCCTGATTATCTCAGTATCCTGCTCTTCCCTCTTCCTGTCTGAGTGCTGCTACAGAGAAATTATTGGAGCCTGGTATCAAGAACTATATACTGTAGATACTTCTGCCAGCGGAAAATAAAATGTGTGCCTTTTTTAATGGATGCAAAATGGCATTTAATTGTGGCGCTCAGAAGGGACTGATGACATATAATGTGCAATTTGTCTTGGAAGTCGATCCAAAAATGATCTTTCATTATTCTCACTAAACCGAACAGCCGATTGGTTTCTGTAGTATTTTATAGTCTGTTCTCCCATAAACACCATTACATGTATATTTGGTTATTCAAATGTAATTATAATTCCAGAGAGCTGCAGTGTTTTGCATGGTAAAGAAATGTTAAATAGATTGCTAGCAAACTTATTTGCTAGCACTTTGTGTTCCTTACTCAGCACCCTGCAGTGAAACGTG